>OY740773.1:75204288-75241720 GCA_963513935.1 Aphrophora alni
TGAGCTAAGAGTTAAATCACGAGCTCATTAATTAGTAGGGCAGCTTTTGAAAATAAACTCAAAATTCTAAATTAAAAAATATAAACTTTTAAAACATTAAATCAATTTTTCTCTAAATTTAATAGTTTTAAAAATATTTAGCAAAAAATTAATGATGATGTTTCCGATGAAAATTAACATTTAAAATTTTTAACCATTTTACTGTAACCCAATTTTACTCAAAACAAATTATAAAATATTCATACAAAATAGTGGTATTTTTTATAAGTTCAAAACTCCTGCCATGATTTTCCCATAACTGTTTTAAAATTATTCTGAAGGAAAATACGTATGTACAATGAATAATAGTGAACAACTATAAACATTTTCATCTACTAACGATTTTAAAAATTCAATGTCCCTATTTTTCCTATAATAATAATGGTACCAAAATCGATTTTATTAAATAGATTGTATACGCAAGAGCTGCGTAATTTGATCTTTTCCATTTATAACATCACATAATGTAGTCACGATGTGATCATTCTCAAAATACAGGCAATTTGCTTTATATATTTCAAAGTTTTGAACTTAATTCGTACTTAACAGCCATGCGAATCAAGCTAATCGCATTAAAACACATAAATATGTTATAAATTTCATAAAATATGCCGAAACGGTAACAAATTAAATTTTTAAATAATCAACAATTCATTCCACTTAGCTTAAAACAAATTACATCATGGTTCCAAAATATTAAATGGTTAAAGAACAAAAAAAAAAGAATTTTCGATTTACAATATATTGACTACCAATTTGGACGAGGTTTTTGTTTAACCATTTGACTAGTGACCAGACTAATTAAATGACATATTTTGTAAGATAATTGTTCACCAAATTTATTTACGATCGGATAATTTTCCTTTAAAAAAATAATCTAAAATTAAATACTCTATTTATTAGTAAATAGCTCATACCGCCGGTTAATTTGCAAAACAAGTCCTGTGTGGTAAACACCTAGGAAAGACGGCAATAACGAAAATCTAATGTAATTTCGGAAACTGGACTAATAAACAGAAGTCTGATTTACATATTTATGCATAGTTAAGATTTTCAATAAAACAGATTATGAAGTAGTTCGCATTTCATGTTTGGGCTTAACATGATAAAGCTCATCAATTTCTATACAATATGAGTGTATGTGCGTGAGAGAGAGAGAGAGAGAGAGAGAGAGAGAGAGAGAGAGAGAGAGAGAGAGAGAGAGAGAGAGAGAGAGAGAGAGAGAGAGAGAGAGAGAGAGAGAGAGAGAGAGAGAGAGAGAGAGAGAGAGAGAGAGAGAGAGAGAGAGAGAGAGAGAGAGAGAGAGAGAGAGAGAGAGAGAGAGAGAGAGAGAGAGAGAGAGAGAGAGAGAGAGAGAGAGAGAGAGAGAGAGAGAGAGAGAGAGAGAGAGAGAGAGAGAGAGAGAGAGAGAGAGAGAGAGTCTATAAAATCGATTTAATACTTTAAATAACAACACATTTTTTAACTTCTGCAATATCTGTTCTCTATGTTATACTATTTCTATGTTCTGTTAGCACGCAACTTCTGTAACCAATTATTAACCCAAATGTATGCCACTACCTGCCTCGTGCTCTGCCACTGAAGAGACCCTACACGAAGTCTCAACAGGTTAAGGGTAGGTTTGTTCAGTAGATCAATACCATGAGCCTGAAGCCCTAGCCAGCTTCTGTTATAGCTTTAATATAGTTACTTTCTTGCTAATCTGTTGTTTTACCGATAAAACAATTTCAACGTAATTATTTTAAACAAAAGTAGTATATTTAGGTTAGGATAGGTTGGTTTAAATTAGTAAATTTTTTATTTGAATTTTCTTTTAGCAGGGTTTCAGATTATAAGTATGTAGGTGAAACATAATTGTAGTAATTTTCCAGAATAGTTAACCTAAACTAACTTTGTGTCAAATAAATATGTATACGACAAGTAGTCGTATGCAGTCTTATCATTTTTAAAATTTAAATATCCCGAAACAGTATTCAGGAATTTTAAACACAACTTTTAAATTGTTGATATAATTTAATCGTATTTACAGATTAACAAAACAGAATCCACAACTTCAAGATGAAGTAATTGAAAACCGGTAATAATTGTCGTATGGTTTTGTTTTTCTGCAAAATATAAATTAAAGTTAATTAAAAAATTGCAGTTGTATATTATTAAAATGGAAGTTTCCAGCTTTATAATATTAAATTCAACTTTCAAGCATTCTTACATACAGCATCACATCATTTTGCTCTTTGATTTGTGTGATAGTTTGTACCCTTAAGATAGAGAATGTTGATAAAGTCATTGAGTCAATCGGTGAAACAGGAAATTCCCTAAGACGTTTCAACTCTGGTTTTAATCGTCTCTAAAATCAAAACAAATTATAAATTGATCAAGAAATATCACTACCGCGTCTCAAATCATAGTAAAATCTTAATTGATTGAGAAATATCTAAATAGCTTTTCAAAAATCAAGAAACCTTAATGGGTGGACGTTTCACTATCTCAAATATCACCATATCCATGGACACTGTTTGGGCATCAATTTATAGATCCATTGTAGATATTGTTCATGTATATAATTTGTCACTACATCACTACATCTGTAACAAAATTACAATCATATATTTTATAATTGACTATTACAGTATAGTATTTATTAATGGGAAATGGAAAAATCGTCATTTTCAATGTAAAACCAGTTCTTGTAATAACGTGAGATTATTCTAATGAACAAGAGATGTGTAGAAGTGATAATTTTGTTTTATGTGTGACATGGGAAAGGAAGAAAGAAGTTACCTTACAAATACCATGGTTATTCGTTTATAAAAACACCCCCTCTCTGAAAACACCCAGTTCACTGATCCTGTAATACGACAATAATTAGGCCTACAATCAAGTTTGAGACATGCGACATATTCTTCTATTACATGAAGTATTTGAAAAACGTAGCTTATGCGCCTGAGTTACGCTTACCGCGTCAGAAACAGAGCTGATAAACGGAAATGATTAGAAGAAGGAAATCAAATGGTCCAAACGGCGGTTCATAATCGATCATGTGTTGCAGACAGCGGCCGTCTGTGTTTGTCAAGTATTGCGTAGTATATTCCCAGAGACAAGATTAGCCCTGATATAAGGTGTTGATAAACCTACTTGAAACTGTAATTCTCAAGTTTAAAATAGTTTTTTAAGTAAAGGAATGTTTGTTGCATACTAGTTTCATAATCTAACCCCTATTATTTTGGATGGACTAAGGAGCTAGACTCTAATTATCTGATTCCATGTATTTTGAACAAAACAAATATGAGTAATAATTTGAAGATTTATTGGCTTACTTCTAAAACTTAAACATATTTTTGTTAGTGTTCAAAATAGAAACAAAATATTTATGTGTGTCTTTAAATATATGGGCAATAAAAACTGAACCCTAACACACTTTTATAATATCAGGGATATTGAGCAAAATGTACGCTTTTATTGACATTGTAATTTCACTATAGCATGTGGCTGTGCATTTCGAATTATTATATTTTAAAACTAATATTCATGGGCAGTGGAAAGTTGCATGTCACAAACAATTAAGGAGAGGCATGTACACTTACTAAAAAGGAATTGTTACACGTTGTTAATGCAAGTTGGATCAATACCTCGACTGATTTAACGTAGGCAATGTTCATATTCACAAGCGGGAGTAGTACTATGGAGTTGGTTTTTCAACACACTTCGCCTAATTACTAGTCGATCAATGGGTATACTGTACCAGAAAACCGTGTTTAGGAAATTTGCTTCCCTGCGTGTCAGTTTATACAGCGTGGTGAGGCGATGTACTTACTCAGTATAATTTTATAAGTGGGCGTCTGCCAATAGACTTAAAAATTTAATATCAAAATATTCTCAACGCTGTCGTTTTTTCATAAGAAAGATAAACTACTGTATTTGTTTATACGTATACTATTAATGGAGTTGGTGTTTGAAAAATAAATCATTTAAATAAATGTTTTTCCCTTTTTAGTTTTTTTTAAAAAGATTTTAGTAACAGTAAAAATTCCATTTTCTTTTTATGGTTTCCTAACACTAAAAGAGTAAAAGTTAGATAAAAAGATATAACTATAACCGTTGTGACAATGTAAACTACGATGATTCAATGAAGGAATTTGGTGTCGAGATTACTGAGCGAAGATTTACTTTGTTAGCAATGTCATAATTGGATAAACTGAAAAAGCGTAGAATATAAGATTTAATATAATTTGAGTTACCTGAATTTTCGTGTAAAGATAGCAAACGGTGACGATTTAAATGCTTCTATATTTTGTTTTAAAACGTACAGTTCAATTCAAAACATTATGATGTATTGGATTAAACGTGAACTATGAGTTATAGGAGTGTTGGTATACCTTATTTTCTGCTCTGAACGTGAAATACGATTTTTAGGTGTATACTTTATAATTAGTTATTAAAACGCCTCTGATTTTTATCATTACGTTTCTTTAATATATTATTATTTTGTGTAATGTAGTGTTAAACCTTTGTTTATCAATGTGTAAGCGAGTCTTGTGATCTGTAGGTATATTTTGTTGTTTAAATAAATAAGTACAGTGTAATGACAAACAAAATTAAATCTCAGTTTTTTGACAAATTTTCACGTTTCAAGTATTAAGGAAACTCAACCAACGGTTCTGTGGACCTTGGACATTGGAAGCTTACAATTCCCTGAGAGATATAATAATATTCAAATACTTTATGGGCGGCTTACTCCTTGCAAGGTGATTGTGATTGACCACAGTGGTAGTCAATATTATGCTGTACCCATCAATGTTTATAAACCATAGAATTCAGATTACTTTGATTATAAAAACGAACAATAACTCAACACTGATGAAACCCGGTGGAGGATGATTCAAATGTTTGGAAGATAAACTAACCGACATGTGTTTATATTGTACTCTAATTAATTGATGTGACACGAAAGTATTGTCAAATTTTAGAGAAATCCGCAATTAAAAAAAAAAATATCATAACACTTGAGTAAATAAATATTTATTTCAAATTTTAGTAACCCAAAATAACATAATTGAAAAAATTCGATTATATCTTGATCACATAAATTATATGACTTCAAAGCGTGAGCTGCATTCCCAGTCGAAACACTTCCGTTCGTGCTTTGGAACTGAGCAGTAACGGTTTTTAGTAGCCGCCATTTTAAAAAGGAAATTTCAATTTAAAAACCCTGTACGTAGATCTTACTAATAAATTATATTTATTTTCCCGGTTTTGACGTCATGATTCCATTCAGAAAGTTGGTTGTCTGACTGCGTTAATGGAAATATTTGTCCAAATCCCCTTGTTTCAATCATATTCAATAATAACAGAATATGTAGTAACGACAATGACATTTCCGTGATATGGTTATGACAGCTTGTTTTATCCCCATAAAACAATATGGTTAGCAAAACAATACACGAGTAGGCAATTAAAATGGGAGAAGAGGATGAAGGAAAACTTGTGTAAAATGTATTTAATTAAAGTGGGAGTTAAATGGTTCTGACGGAAAACCTATTCATCAACTGAAATTAAATTTTTAAAGAACGGTGATAATTAAATATAGTTATAAAAAAATCTTATTTTAGTAATCAACGCATGTGAGAGAAATAATTAATATATTTCATCGCTAGGACCAAAAGTGAAGCTTTTCGATACAAACTCGGCGAGTGATAAACTATATTTGTCGTTATAGGGTACTGCAAACAATATAAAAAACAATTTCAAAATAACTAAAATGTTAGAACCTATTTACTTTCAAATCGATGGTAACAGCTATTGTATGGGTTATTTACAATTGAGAGTATCGGTTTTGTTTTTATAAATGCTTTAATTAATTCGTACAAACGAAGTAACAACTGATGACCTCGGCCTCAGCTGATGTTTTTAGGTCCTAGGAATAAAAAGAACAACTTTAGCATCTCAATGCATGTATTGAAAACAGCTGTTTTTGAAGCAATATGGCGAAAAAATAATATATTGATTTTCAAGTGGGTAGTCGAAAATAATTTATATTATTTTGTAGTAAAATTTTAAGTGATCTTATCATTTATTTTGAGAAACGTAAGTTATAATCGTAATCCCCTCTCAAATCCTATTTCGTGTGCATATAGAACTCGAACTGACGTAGTACACTTCACGCTTCCATGTGTTCCGCCCCTTCCTTTTTTACTTAATGGGGGCAACATCCATAATGTCTTAAGCCACATCTTCTGACTTGTTCAAACACGATAAGTCTTTACATCGATAGTTTCTATAGTGTCTAAGTCTATTCATATCACTTCTCTTATCCCGGAGTTCTTCATTCTGTCCATCCACCCTTTCCGGTAGCGTCATCTCCATCACTTCAATCTTAATATCTCGGTTTAACTTGTTATCCCTTTCAGCTACTATACCTATTCGCCTATATTCAGATTCGAATTTTATTGCTTGTATTCTCGTATTCCACCGAAGGCGGTTTAGTTGACTTATAGTCGTATTTACATGACTCTCCTAGTTTTCAACACTATATTCCTTGTCTGCTTGATTGATCTTTTCACGATTACTGCTTCACTGGTGACTCACTTCTAGATATAGACGCCTCAATGTGTTTGTATTCACTCAGAAATTATATCCCTCGCCTCCACCAACTAGGTACTCCATTTTAACTGTATTTATAGAAAAAAACACATTATACATATTCATTGTTTAGGTTCCTCAACACATAATCTATTATATCATATCAGAATTTCTATTGTTAGGTCTATATAGAATTTTATAATAAAAAAGACATTTGTTTGTCTTACGCTCCAGAGTGTACAACCTTCTTGGTTTCTAGCTTGTTTTGACTTTTTAGATTAAGAATTAGGAAGCAGTAGTTCATCAGTGCAAATACATGATCGTCAAGATAGGTTCTAAATGGCAGCCGCTTCATAATTTATTGACACGTGTTAATTATTGCATGTTACTGGGTTCAGATATCTCCATGCAAGGGCGCTATAACTTCAGCGCTATTATACAGCAGTGGTTTATGAAGTTTATGAATAAGGGATTTATATGTATTGTTCGGTTGTCAACCTTGTGTGTGAGTAGAACTCTTTGACATGATTTGGCAAAACTTCTATTTATATCTATGTCTTCAATAACTTCAACGTGATTTAAAAGTAAATATTTGAACCTCACATTTAGAATCCAATACACCACTTGCAATGTTGTTTTACATTGTATTTAACAATTTAACATGGTTTAACTGCTATTTTTACAGATAAACATATTGGCGAATCTTATGGTTGAAGACTATTATGGTTCAGTAAGATCCATACTCGCGAGTATAAAATGTATAGTTATTCTAACCCATAGAACTAGTCTTGAATAGTCTCTAAAAGTTCATTATAATAATCTTTATTTTAAAAACATTGATCAAAATTAAGAAATTATTTAATAAATGAAATAGCTACCTATGTAATCATTTGTGTAATATTCACTTCCATTATTAATTTACTTTATTTTCCATCGAATATTCTGCTTGTCTGGAATTTTTGTCTGCAGTATTAATTATTGAGCTATTATTAATTATATCAATTTGTTAACTGTGTTAAGTTGTAGTTATTGTAGAACGAACTTAACATTTGTTCATGCTAGTTGCACACAATATTATTCCTAAATTGTATAATTATTTGTAAACGCCTTTGGCTATAACTGTTTAACAACAGTCAGACAAAATTCTAACTAGTACAGTTAAAACAGAACATCTTTTATCTTGGAGAACAATTATTTTCGACATGAAGTCTCTTCTTTTTGTCTTTGTCTGTACGTAGTACAATAGTGCTCATACATTTTAAGAAAGAGATCTTAAATTGACAATGTCGAACTCTTCTGTGACGATACATAAATACATAAAAAGGTAATAGACATTTTATTTAAATATTGCTTTGTATAATTAAAATAATTCAACTTACAATACATTAAATCAGGAAAAAATAAGCCGAAGTTATTATAGCGCGTAGTGGTACTAACTCCAATTAACTACTATGACCGAGGGAAGCTTGTTTTAAAGTCTACCGTTTGGCATTTCGTTTGTAACTTTGTTTGTTAAGCAGTTACAGTCTACCAATAATTATGCAATTTAGGTATGAAGTTCTTTGTAACTAAAACAAACGTACCACATACAAGGTATTTCATTTCCGTTTTAACATGGCGGCCACTCAAAAGACCTATTGCTCTATTTCAAGGCCTAAACGCAGGTGCTACGATTAGAAATACATGACGTACGCTGAAGTATTATATATAATGGTGTAATAAAAATATAACAAAAGTCGTACAAAGAACTTCAATTTAATTATTATTTTTACACTGTTTTCAAAAATATCAAATTTACAAAATAATTACGCTGTTTTATAACTGTGGTTTCCCTTAAAACTCGACATAACATTCCTGTCATATAGAGTGAAATAGGAACATTAGTTGGATCCTTTAGGCCTCCAAAGAATTATGTAACCTGCCACTGAGCTTCGCCAGTGGTGAAAATTTGATCCGTTTTTAAGTAGAGGCACTTACCATTCCAAGTGAAACTAACACTATGATCTCAAAAACCATTTAAATTGTTTAATACATCCCTACATTTTGTTTTGTTCAAGTTGCTGTAATATTATATACCGGTACTGTTCCATTTTGGTCTATGAATATTATTGCGTGTTACATCATGTGCTAGACAGTAGTTGTAATGAGTTTTCAAGAACAATTTATTGAAAGTATTAAAACAACCCAGGATTGAGAAGTAAAACAACGAAAAGTAACTAAATTGTTATAAAAAGTGTAACTTTGGCCATCACCTGTCTCTAGAAAACTGATATTTACATAGGTATTATGTCAGCTAACTAATATAATAAGTTATTATTCAGCAAATATATAGCTTAGATGTCTCCAAGTTCCGAAACTCCAGCACAATCGAAGTAAGGTAATGTTGTTTTACTTATCCAGGTCTACAACACCCTTCAAAACCGAATCGCTATTAATAGAGAACGACATGCACAATTACAAGATTCAATACACTTGTGAACGGTTTGGTTTGAGTTTTGTGTGTCATTATTGCTGCAATTAACTTGTTTGTTTTGTTTTCTAACGTTAAAACATTTGACCTACTCGCAACAAATTTTGTTTCAAATTAATAATTCTTTAATTGATTTTCAGTTAAATTTCACCATTTTTATGAAAAGGATAAAGCGACAGACAAAATTAACATTTTAATTGGATTTGTTTTCGTTATTTTACGTCATAATTTCATTCAGGAAATTGGTCGTCTGCATTAGAACCTGCGTTAATAGAAATATTTGTTCGTATCCAATCATATTCAATAATAACACAATGTGTACTAACGATAATGACATTTCCGAGATAAGATTATGACAGCTTGTTTTGCCCAATAGATTCAAAAACACAATATGGTTAAGCATAATATATGAGGCAGGCAATTGAATTGGTAGAAGAGCGTGGAGGAAAATGTTTGTAAATGTATTTAATTAAAGAGGATATAGTTCTGACACAAAATCTATTCATCAACTAAAATTAAATTTGTAAAGAGTTATAATATTTTAGTATTTAAACAAAATACTTACTTGGATAGCCAAAGCTATGGGGGATAAATCAAAATAACATACTTATTTCGAAGTAGATGTACATATAATGTTATTTAACTACTGTATTTCATGTCATCTCATCATTAAATAATGAGGTAGAGCCTACTACAGTCCTTATACATCTAAGGTCTGCCTCTTTCCCCCCCTTTTTTTGATATAAGACATTGGATATATCATTAGGCTTAAAAAGTACAATAAAGTCAAACTAAATCTCCCCACGTTAATTCCTACAAAGTCAAGGCTACAAATTTCATAATTCTAGAATCGACCTCACACAATTAATTGTAATTAAGTGTTAGTGCAGTATTAAGATCTAAACTATATTAAATCCAGAAATAATTCTAACTAAAATCATTCAATCATCAAAACTAAATAAATCAAGTGATAATTTTAACCGATTGCAATAAATCAATCATTAAATCTAAAATTAATAGAAGGGTGAAAATCTATTATAGTTGGTGCGATAAAACATTCAGGCACAGACAACTAAATTATAGACGTTATTAAAATAAAATGTAGTGTAAATTTTATAAAATTTATTTAAAGAACACTAAATAATGGATTGATAATTTTAACTAATAAATTAAAAACATATCAAACTAAAAATAAAACTTTTAAATGAACAAGTATCTAAAAATATATTTTATAGGTTTCATATAGACGTAAAGTTAAAGTACGAAGTGCAATTGAACAAGTGGAATGTTTAAATATAGAAAGTGTGTGTTAAAAACGTGTTTTTAGTTATATAGAGTTTTGTAGAGAGTTTAGCCCTTCATGAAGAAAAAAACTAATTAACATTATGTTTTTGTCATACCTTACTTGTAAGCAACAGATAAACAAATTACAAACATAATTATTTAGAGTTTGCATGTATATATATTGTCAGTTATTATAAGATCAAAATTAATGAAATTATATATTCAAATATTTTTTTCAAATTTTTATAAAACTTTTTAACTATTGAGACGAGAATTCAGAAGAAGTAATTTTTACATTGTGTAAAAGAATTTTAAATTGTATGTGTGCGTGTGTGAATGTTAAACATACTTGAATAAGTGTAAATGAAAGTGTGCCATTTTATATAAATAAACTATTTATTTTAAATCCTAAAAGCATATTTCTGTATTTTATTACACCTTATTCAACTGTAAACCTCAGACGCAGTCAAGTTAAAATTATCATTAAGAATTTATTTTAGTGTAAATAGTGATTTAAATAGTGTAACGTTTTGTATATTTTACACTTAAACAGAGATAAAGACTTATAAAATTTTTTCAAAATCTTAGTAAGTCTAAAAGACCTTATAGAAAATTAAAGTTTTATGATATGTAGTATAATGAAAGTTATGCGATCGGAAAAAATTGATGTTTGCTGATATATATATTTTGAGGTATCCTGATTCCAACAGAGTCATTTATGGAATAATGTTTGTCCGACTTATGTCGTCTGAGAGTGCCTTACAGCTTCCAACGCCTGGACTGATTTAATCAAATTTAGTATGTAGAAACGTTGTGGTCAACTCGGTACGTTCCATTTCTTGCCTTTGGGGATAGCTGTTAAAAAAAACTGATATTTTAGGTAACAAATAATTTTGTGTGGATTTTACTTGATTTTGAGGATCAGCGTGTGAGAAAGTTTGTGCAACATTATTTATTTTATGACGTCCACATTTGTACTTTCTTAGAAAATCTTTCTGTTATTTTTACAGATAAATGTCCTAACCAGATAAATATCTTCATCTCGATATTTCTATACTATCTACAGTATGTCTACTCCTCTCCCATTTTTTATGTCTGTCGGTGTTCCTCAATCTATCCATCCTCGTCTACCAGCAACGTCGACTACAGTAGTTCATCTCCATACCTCGTTTATTAACTCATTCTTCTTTCTTATCTTCCGCAGCTTCTCTACTTAAATCTCGATGACAGTCTCGTAGATTGCTTTTAGATATTGAACTTCACCCTAGGTTCCTGTTTCTTAAGTTAAATATAGCCGCATTTGCTTGAACCATCCTTACCTTATCCCTTCACTATAACCTCCTTCGCTAAAGACATTCACACTTAGATAATTGCAGTATCTTGTAGCTTTAATGCTATTTGTTTCTGATTAAAGATCATATCACTTACCCTCAGATACCTGATACACCGTTTTAGGTGGATTGTAGTAAGACTACATTTGGCATATTCTTCGTTAACCTTCATCAACACATATATTACAACACAGTATTTACTGTTGGATATAATTTTCGAATAGTGAATACACGCCAAAGTCTCCAATCACCTTGTTAGTCGTTCTCGAAATAATATTCTGTTTACATTAAGAACGGGGAAGCAATAGTTCGACATTGTAACTACATGATTAATATAGTTCTAAATAGAGGTCACTTTATAATGTTACACGTGTCAACTATTACTGGTTGAGTTATTGCGTGCAAAGGCACTATAAACTACAACTCCATTACACAGTAGTGACTATGAATTTACAGATAGCTAGGCTACTTGATAACTTCCCAACAAACATATATCTCGATTATATACTCTAACTATCATAACAGCTGGTAGAGTAATCAAGACCTTTGGCATTCCACCTCGTGTGTAATAAACAAACGGAAATCTTGGATATTATTTGGTGAACCTAACTTCAATTAACATGATGATATTTATTTAAAAATCTCAACGTGATTTAAAGGTACAGCCTCAATTTTAGAGTCAAATATACCACTTACAAAGAACAAAGTACCACATATAAACTGATATTGATCCATTCTATAAATAATAAACCTTATATTATTTTATATTTACACAAATGATTTCAAATATCTGATTAAACTACATCAATGATATTACCAATTAGTACTTTATAGCCAGAATATCACTTGAATAATGAAAAATCACATGCACAGAATTATTATATTATTTATTGAATATTACTTGAATAACTAAACATCACATGCACAGAATTAGTATACTATTGATTGATTATCACTTGGGTAATGAAACATCACATGCATAGAATTAGTATATTATTTATTATAGAGCTGTTAGATCTAATTCTTATAATAAAATTTTGTTGTTAATGGAACTTTTAGATCATCTACAATGAGTGCAACAGTAATAATACCGACAACTGTGAGGTTTTTGATATGATTCTGTTGTTTTTTTAGTAAAGGACCATAAAGGCAACTGTGAAGTTTAAGGATCAAATGTAAAATAATTAGTAAATAGTATAGCTAGACAGTAGTGTCGTTTGTAGAAAGAAGGATGACGACATATTCATAATGAAGAACATTGCAGTCGAACCTTTGTGATGACAAAGAAGAATGCGAGTACAACAAATCGTGAAAGTCGTGTCGCATTATCTAGAAAGTTCACTAATATTTCATATTTTGAAATTTATATTTTGACTGTAAAACTGGACTAAAAGATAATGATGGCTGATGCACACAGCAAAGAAGCCTGGCTCCAACTAAAACGAAGGAGATAAGTTTTGGACATCAACGTCTACTCAAAACAATAACGTCACGCACCATTTCCGAAACCAAACAATGTTTACACACCAACAATTTCTTTCAGAAAAATCATCCCCACTGTTTCCTGAGGCAAAGAAGATTTCCTTGAACGTACAAGCACCATCATGCCAGTAAATATTGCGCTTTACCAAGATGGTTCTCAGGATCACAATACAGACCAGACTCTTGAAATTAGGAAATTTTTTGCCACCCTGACTTATCACCAGGTGACTAACCACAATCTGTTTTATTTTTAAAATGGTATCTTTTAATTAAATTATGAAAAATATGATTCGAAAAATCTGTTATAAAGTCTATGAAAACTTTAAAATATAAATCTCTGTTGACTTATAATCTCTGTTGCTCATAAATTATATTGCTCTTACTTAAAAATACGCATTATAGTTAAATTCATACAATATGTCAGAATTATTTATTTATTGTGGGAAAATCATATTGAATTATTTTTAAGGTTCGACATTTATGATATTTATTTATACACATACCTTATAAATAACTAAAATGCTTAAATTATTTAAATTGTCTTAGAGTTGATGATTGTATGTCTTAGGAAGTAAAAAAGAATTCTGAACTTTACTTCTAGTAAATACAGCTTGTTATTTCATACTGATGAGTAGATATTGGCTTAATTGTTACTTTCTGGCATTGAAAATATAAGGTTCGGTACAAGTACAATTGCAGTATAATATGTTACTTACACATTTCAGAATTATTAAGCAGTGACAGAAGATACGAGGGTTTTAATTCAACCTCTATGATACGATCCACATTTTGATTAAAATGTTTATTATGACCTTCTCAGGGTTTGTGATTGCTTACGTTGCAATATTACTTTTATTGTTTATAAAATCCCAACTAAAATTGCGAAGAAATGTAGATGCCTTCCCAATCCATCTCCAGACTAAGCTATGACAGGATTTTGCGTTACGGATTTAATGCGTCTACAACAATTTAAAGAAAGAACCCGCCAACCCAACTCCCTCCTCAACCCGCACATGCGCCTCAAAGCTGTCGAAATGTCTATATATATTTATGTTAATGAGAAATCAGGTACTTTATATTGAATGTAACTAATACAAACGAATTTTTGAAAATCCATAACCACAAATTAAAGACATATCTTGCTTCGCTCGAAACTTCTAACATATCTCAAATATAGTATAAATATACGTAATACCTAACCTAAAAATCTTAAACTTTAGCTTTTTTTTAAAGGCAGAAAACCTCTCGCTCATCATCGCCTAGCTCTCGAATATTTTAATAGAGTCAGGATCGGAAACAAGAACAAGAGTTAGTCAAGAGAGACTTGATAAGAGAGATGAAAGAGAGAAAGAGATCTAACGCGCAACCTAAGTCTAATTTAGCCTTTCCTTTTCTCGAATATCTGCCCTTTGAAAATGTTCATGCAGTTTGGTTAAATATTACTATCAATGCATATATTTTAACATTAGTTCTGAAAGTTTTAATGGAATCAAAAGAAATTTTAACAGTTAATGTTGAAAAATCGAACGGGGTAATTATTATTTGTGAAGGTTCCGAGAGTATTAACCGTTATACTATCAATGCTAATTATTAAATTTATATTAATGTGTGTTTATAATAACAGTTTAATAACTAATAAAATCGTATAGTTTTTGTCAATCAACTCTGAAACGCATGCGCAGGTCGAAGAGTGAGTTGCCTATAAGTTAAATAAAGAACTAGTGATATATTCCAGTTTTAATCACAACAAAATAAAAATCATAATATTAATATTCAAGGAATCGTTACAATGGAATTGTTTTTTTGTTATTTTGGTTATTATTGTAGAGTATTGTTTTCTTTTATAATATTTTCCCACAGTATTCTTTTAAGCTGTAAAAAGGAACAAATTAAATTTTAATGATGATAAAATGATACGGAATGATATACCACTGTTGTGTTTCAGATTATTTTCACAGTTACTTTCAGATCTCTGATTGCAGTCCTTTGTGCCTGACTAAATATATTTTTGTAATTTATTTGAATATAATATACAGTAAAGTTGATATAACATTTTTAATGGCTAAAAAATCTATGTTGAGTATTTGCAGTAATATACTTTTGAGATCAAAAATATTTGTTAAGGAATGACGACTCATTTGTTGTCAACTGTAAAGTGCTTTACACAATTTGGGAATACCAGAGGGCGTTTCTGTTTGATTTATTCGATAATTCAATATTACCTGGTAGTTACAATTAAGTTTAATTGAAGTCTTTATTGATTCAAATAAAACTTATCTTATTAAAAACGTTGGTTAGGAAATTATCGCTAAACAAACAAAAAATCACCTTTTTTCTTAAAATCTGATTCACAAATTGCGTTCGAATTCTTATTAAATGGGAAAATTAATAATCAACCCGTATACAAAATCTAGAGTAAAAGAAAATTACCGATCAGGAATAATTTGCAAAAAAAGAGGTCAATTTAAATAAAATATTTTACTCTTCGATCGAATTTAGAGTACAATCGAAGGGAACTCAAGCTATATTAAAAAATATAAATAAATATATTTTCTTTTTTTTTATTTATTTCGCAAAATGTTAATTAAGGAGGAATATAAAAACATATATATATATATATATATATATATATATATATATATTTTAAACCAAGTTATAAAGAATTTCTTTAATTTTTCCTTTCTCGTGTAGCCCAGTCGTATAAGAAGCGCTTTAAGATATCTTTAAGATAATGATTATTATTAATTTATGTTTAGTATTTTTTTTTATTGGTATACTAGAATTTCATAATTTGCTTATAATGGTGGATAACAATAAAAAATAATGTGACACCGGTGGTGAGCTGTGACTATTACTGAAATTTCCTATATTTGATTATTTATATATATTTCGGGCGTAAATAACTCCAATAAAATACAAATTTGCTTGCCATATATCATCTGAACTTATGCAATTAATGTAATTTTATATTAACCCTTCAAAATTCAACCCCCATCTAATTAATATATTTGGAAACAACCCCTATTTTCAAGCCCTAGTCATTAAATTAATCAATTAATTTTATTTATTATAAATATTATTTATTATAAATATTATTTATTATAAATATTATTTATTCATAAATTTATTTTATTTATTTTAGTCATTTAATTAATCAAATCATTCCATTAAACGACAACTATACGCCAATCTGAAAATGTTGACGTTTTTCAGAACACCAGCTCTTAAGATAATTTGTGACAAATACTTTTCACTCTTACTTTATTTCCATCCCTATTTTCTACAGGAGTGAACAAAAATTTGCTATATTTGACTACATGCATTTTTTGCGTAAATCATTCCATTATAAAGCAAGTATGTTCAGGGAAAATCAAAATGCTTTATCCGAACTTGTCCAATTAATATAATTTTAAAGATAATTAAAATCCTATTGTTCTGGTTTTTTTTTATTTTTAATATTTCTAGTCTTTAAAATAAAGCAAAATTTCTAATATCCTAAATTTTAATTTAAACTGTTGTAAAAATAAAAATTATTTTAAATAAACTAAAACGACTTCCACATTTGTATTGTTCTAACTTAAAAATGAGATATCGCACCGTTTTTTTTTTTTTTTTTTTTTGACATTATTCTTCGAATAGTTTGCTCCCCACACAGATGATGGTTCTGTAAATCTAAGATGGGTGGTTTTGTTTGTAGAGCCTTAAAAGATTTGTTTGGTCGTAAATCTAATCATTACATATACCCCCTCCCCCTCTAATAAATAATTTAGAACCAATCTTGTTATCTGATCTTGAGGCAATGTTAACATAATTGTGGAAGAAAGATGAACGGTTAGACCATTCTGAAAAAGAATTTAATATATTCTTACTGTCACACAACAAAGAAAAGCATTGAAAACGTGTTATTACAATTAATTATTTTAACATCATATTATTACTTATTTTACAACGTAAATGAACAATAGAATTTTAAAAAAATAATAAACTCATGCAGCATCATTCAATAATATTGTTCTTTCCAATTAAATGTATCGAGGGACGTTTTACGTAACCTTGTTTGCAATTGAATCTCCCTCATCCCCTGCTAACTCTCAGTTCTTTTGTATAATATCAACGACTCAAAATACAATATCGGCTTCACGTTTCTATTGGGAAATATTGACGTCATTGCTTACGTAAAGATGGAGGTTGTTATTATGTAATATAAAATTAGAACGTATAATTAATTGGGTGTAAGAGGGTGTGTTCCAATTGTATAGATATTCTGCGTATTCCATTAAAACTTTTTGGAGAGAATATAGGCGATAATGATGTTGGATAGGGATACTACAGTATGGAATCAATGGAACAGTTTTTACTTTCTAATTACGAAGAAAGTAATTATTTTGGTGCTGCCAAAACTTTTATATCACGTTTTGAGCCTGTTTTAAACACCAGTTTCAGAACAATGTTTATCTGTGACGTATTATCTAAACAAAATATTGTCTGATTGGCATAAATTATTAACGATTGATCCAAAATAAATGTCCTGCAAAATTAATATTCACTCAAATAAAATACAATTTATGGTTGAACATCAAAACAGAGGATGGAAAACCCTCAAAAACAGGAGTTTCTAACCAAATAACATTTTTAAGTTTGATGATATTTTGGTAACAATTGCTTTAATGGAATAAAAATATGAGTAATTCCAAAAAATTAATCAAATTTTAAACCAATAGAATGATTTTAATGAAATTTATAATTTGTATATTTTCTTAGCGTTAAGTTTGATAAGTAAATCACTATCATTGGAATACATAAAATATATCAAATTAAAATAAAATATTAGTCAGATTTTATTAACATATTTTTGTGTACTTTAGACGCTCAATTAGAGATAGTTTTTTCTAAGTAATTAAAAATTCATGATTGGGTCATGTGTAGTATTTTCACTAAAATTATATATTTTTAAGTAACTTTTCGCAATAAATGCGTCGTTTAAGTATGCATATTGGTTAAATCTTCCTGGAAATGAGGCAAGTTTCACATACGTATGTAGTGTTAGAAAAATTAAGAAACGGTCTAACAACTTTTGATCACATAATCGAAGAAATAAAGAATTGAACTAGATGATAAATAGATGGTTTGATAAATACATTTATTTGAGAGCGAATTTAGCACCATTAATTAAATCTTCTCTTTCAATTAACCTCACACAATACAATAAGAGCAATACAAAACAAATTAAATTAAGATACAAAATGGAATACATCATTACATAAAACAAAATGGTATTCAAATAATAATTTTTAAACTCAAAATATACATAAAATAAAAACAGACGTAAAACAAAATGTAGAAAAAAGAGTATAATAAAATTAATCATAATTACTAAAGAAAATTTACATTATTATAACATCAAATATTAAGTATCACAATTAAGATTATCACAATTATAAGTATAAGAGAAATTACGACACCTTAACTATCACATTCACACTCTCCTTTATTCATTCATCATTCACTCTCTACAAAAATCATGTCATAATACTCGAACAGTATCAGTATACAGGTTTGATCAATATAATTTACCTTTTGTAAATTGGACACGGCTTTGAATAGATTTTACAAAATTTGACAGTGAGTTCTACAAACGATACTCAGATACCGTAAAACAGTTATTGTACACAATACTTTATTTTTTGAAATAATACCCATTATACTGACTCTATTTCTTGTACTTATAATTTTTATATTTGAGACAAAGACAAACTTTTTATCAAGTAAATTGGTACTCCTCTTTGTAGTATGGCATGTAACATCGTTAGTATATGCGTAGATTTCAAATCATAAAGTTTTTAATGTAATATTTGTTTATAATATGGGGTAATATTATCAATGCAATAAAAATCAGTCATAAGCGAATATACAATAACTTTGAGCACGTTGTAATTTATTAGTTTCTCTAACAATAATTGTTATGACGAGCTAACAAAATTAAGCTATCTCGACGGTGGCTTGATGTCTCTCGTACACCTGTGCCTCCAAGGACAAAAATATCTTATTCCTTAAAATCTCCTTGATGGTTAGTTCTTTCGTTCGTGTCGCTGGATAGGTAAAGTAAATGACAACAGTTGCTTTCTTTAAAAAGTCCTTTCAAAATGATCTCTCTATCAATGTTATAAGCATGAACAGATCACTCAAAAGATAATGATCTAAATCTCATGTCATTGACTTCGTATAATGGAATTTGAAATATGGCACTAAACTTTTAGATCTCAAATGGAAATAATGATCATATCACGCACTAAACTTTTGAACTAAATGTATTAAACAGTTAGGGTAGTTTTTCATGGCACAGATTCTGAACAGTCATTTGTTTTCCGTTCTTTGTGTAGTACAGAGGTTTTCCCGATCACGTTTCTATTTAGTTGTTTGACTGCTCAGGTTTGGCTTTAGTCCCTTTCCAGGTTTAGTTTCCCATATGGCTTTGTACTATGTTTCAAACAAGGCTATGTTGCTGGTTTTCACTTTTTATGCTCTAGATTTATCACTTGGTGTCTAGAGTTGTTTATACTATCGAAACGTTGTCTATTAGTTTGTATATACACAGATGATGTTAAATGTCCGATGAACCCGTATTCCTAATATATTCATCATAGTCAAATAACTTTCAGAACTATTGATTTCGTTTTTGTTTTGTTAAGTTTAGTATGAACTACACATATTAGTAAAATTAACTGACCTTTTATGTACTGCCCAAATTTGCAAACCTAAAATAAGATTCAAATCAAATATTTAAAAATGAAAACCTATATTTATTACTACAGAATTCCATATACGCATTTTAAAACGATTTTATTCTTGATGCTGGTTTAAATTACGCAACTATTAAGAAAAATGTGGCTATCCAAACAATTTATGCAATTTTCATCCCCAGACCCAAAAGCAAGCTTATAACTGTGATCTTCAGGGAATATAGTATTGTTATATTTCAATTGTAAAAACTTTTTTAATTACACTTTCAATAAACGCTCCACAAACATTGAACAACTTTCCTCACACTCCAATAATCAACAGAAGCTTAAACCAACTCAAAGCTTCTGTTTACTGTTTCCCCGGAATTTTCGAGTTAGGAGTTAACGGTAAACAAATAAAAGACGCCGTCTTACAAATGAACAAATATCACAAAACCAGCACAAGCGATTTCAATCATATTTTGGTGAAAACTCGTACATTTCCAGAGTTTCATTATTACACATGATTACACATGAGAGGAGTGCATCAATGGGTGATATTCCGGCTAACAGTGTTATTTAATGTTAAATGTATATTGCTTGATAGGCTCTGCCTAGTTGTAATTAATAATAAATTAAAAAAAAAAAAAAAAAAAAAAAAAAAAAAAAAAATTTCCAGAGAAACAGAAATATGTTTAAATATATTTACATTTGTAAACATATTAATTTTTCTCACGTGTATATACTAACATCAGTTAGTCAGTTTAAATGTTTTTGGTATGAACCAACAAACAACTCTCCAATTGTGCGCCGTCTAGTTTTAATTGGTCAATTTGGAAAATGAAATTAATTTATAGCTTATAAACCTGCTATGAAAAATAATAAATTATAGTGCAGGTAAAACAAAATGGTTAAATATTAAAAGTAAAGAGGTAACAAGGGAAACAATGGTGATTACTGAGATTGTACAATTAATAATGTATTTATACAAAATATCTTTTGATGATAACATTACAATTATTTCTTTAATATAGTTCACTCACCCTGTGTTACAGTGTATATACAGTATTTACAGAAGCATCTCTTAAACTATTTGATATTTTTGAACATTAAATATGTATTGTTATAGATTTAAAGAATTTATTTATTAATTATTGTTATAAGTTGAGTGAATCATAGCTATTGATCGGTATATGTGGAATATGGGATTTGGAAATTATATATACGTTGTTATATATTAATTAAATATGTTTTAAAGAATAGTTATTTGTGCAACTAGTGAGCAAAGTGGCACTTTTTTAAACGAGAGAAAAATGTTGACGCACGAGGCTTGACGAGTGCGTCAATTTTATCGAGTTTAAAAACGACACTTTGCTCACGAATTGCACATTATACTTTGTCTACAGTTGTTATTTTGTGACAAATAAAAAAAAATACTTCAGCAGTAACACAATTTAATAAAACATTAATTTAATACAATAGTGTTCAACCTCACGTCAAAACTGAGGTTATTTATGAATATTACAAAATAACTTAGGTGTATTGTTGAGGAAACGGGATTGCCAACTTCAAAACTCGGCAAACGAAAAATACTCTCCGTGTACATACACTGTCAATCATCTTTATGAATAATTACTTTCTTTTTCAACTTTAAAACGTTGTTTTATTGTTTATTTATGATATTTTACATGTAAGAATTAATCTAACCTACATACGGGACATTTCCTGTATATTATAAATCAATTCAAATAAACTTAACCTAAGTTTCGTTTTGTTTGGGAGTGAGCAAAGTAGTGTGCAAAGTAGTGGGCAAAATTAAACTGTTGAGAAATCAGCTGTTTTGTAAACTAATTTAAATGAACAAAATGCCACTTTGTCAACAACTATAGACAAAAGCTATTAGACTAAGGCTGTAAAATTGTACCTTATTTGTACGATTTGTGTGAAAATATTTACTGTTACTTATCGTTAGTCATTTTTGTAGATAGGCTATATTTTTTTTCTTTTTCTTTCAATGTTTAAGAAAACAAAAACAGTTTAATTCTTCTCCGGTTACAACACAATGCCCCGTTTTTCCGTCTTGTAATATCCCCTTTTACAAGCCATTGTTTCATTCTTTTACTTCTTCTTCTTCTTTATTCAGAGATTTACTTCTCATTTTACACTCGTACCGCCAATGTTGTTACTTTAGATATATAATAAAATGAGCATGGTATCAATTTCGTAACAATTTGTTATTAGACGATGTAAATATTTGGGATATATAATTTATATGAAAATTATAATATTCTTTAAATTACAAATAATGTTCATGATTGATCAGTTATTTTTAAAGCATTATAAATTTCGTGTCATATTTTTATACGATGAATCAAAAATTGTATTTGAGTTTTTCTCGAAAATATTAGTGTTCAAGTCATTTGTTGCTTAGAAATTATAGTTGTATTTAAGTTTTATCTGTCTTGTGTAATGCGCTACAGCCTTGTTAGACTTGAGTATATTTTAACATTATACTTAAAACCAATTTTAAGAAAATTCAAATTTTTGTTTTGACGGAAAGTTTAATTGATCTTAGTTTAAATAAAATTTCACCCATGCACAGATTTTCTAATGCACAGACGACATGATTGACCGACTATAGTATAGTATCTATAATCTATAGTATGACAGATTATAGTAGAAATCATTTGACCCTAAAACTGGCAAGTAGAAAATCCCATACAACCAGGCCTTTTATGTGCATTTTCCAATCGGTTTTTAAATCACTAAAAATAGTAATATATCCAAAACTCAATTTTTAATACACCATTTTTTAGATAAACGTGGGCGGAATTCATCTATATAATAAAACAAATTTTCTGATTTAAAAATTTTAGGAGTAAGTATGTCAGGAATCATAAAATATACAATAACCGAAGCGAAAAGGCGACAAAAATGCTTACATACCAAACAACAAAATTTTTCTAATTTTTTTCAACAGGTACAAAATTATTGTAATGTAGTAAAGAACCACTTTTTGAGCTAAGAATTCTAAATATGTTATTCCCAAAACATAATTATCATATTACATATACATGAGAATATAATGTAGTAGATAGTTTATGGTTAAATAAAGACCACATATGGTTATGTCGACCAATGATTTTGTTTTTTAATTTACTCAAAAACCGACATTTTCATTAATATAATGCAATTAACTTCATAACCAAAAGTTTCATAATTCAAACCAATAATTATACAGATTTTTAAATTTTCGACCCTTTTAAGAAAACTGTCTGGTTCATTTTCACGTTGTGATAGATAATTTCCGAAGAGTTATTTTGGTAAGATAGCAATAAATATAGTTTGATGGTACTTTCGTTTTATGTACGACCGTGTGAGATTAAAACTTCTACTTTAAACAAACTTTTTATTTCAATTTTAAAATGAAATTTTTTCAACTTTATTTAAATCTTCTTTTTAATTTGCACACACTATGTGAGATTTTTTATTTATTTGTTATGCGTATATCTCTATTCTGTTGTAATTTAATCAAAACTGCCGTATTGTACCCACAGACCACACCTCACAAGGCACAATATAATTAGGTTGGTATTATGACGTAACCTACAATACTTGGTGAAATACATTTCTGACTTGATTAAAGGTTAAAGGTTAAACTATCATTAAGGCTGTATTATTTATTTCATTAGAGATTATTTGTCGTTGAAACAAGGAGAAACTAAACTAGAAACTAGACGTAACAATTAAATTTGATAATTACGTCAAAATTATGACGCACTCTGGGTGAATATATACCTTACTGAGAGAATTAATGTTTGAAGGTTGGTACCAATGGAAGCTAATTTACAAAGCTAAAATAATTATTAAGTGTTGAAAGGGAGAAACAAATGTAAGCCTATTATTTATTCCTTTGTGGTTGGAAGAAGCTTAGCAGTTAAACCACCAGGCGTCCTTTCTGTTTAAATATTAAACAGCATGTCGGTGTTTAATATAGTTTTTAGTTTTTTTTAGACTTTTTACAGTATTTCACAATTATAATAAGTTCAGCCAAAAAACGTCAAGTGCTATATTTGCAAGCAAGACTATGGTAGCTGTAGTGATTGAATATATTTGTTTTAAGAAAAGGATAACAATGGACCTTTAATTGAAGTAAAGACCATTTGCAAAGATGCATGTAGATTTCAATGTTTATACATAATTATGTGTATACTTTACATTAGGATATGTTATATAACATTTTCTTCGTTTATTTATTTATACAATACGGTTTTTATCAATCATATGACAACGATATATCAACATTCTTTCTTTGATATTCTACTTTTCTTCTGTTCACATTATTTCTCCCTGTTTTAACAATGGCTTCTTTGGAGTTGTTTTCAATCAAATTTTATGATCATTACATTCAATAGGTATTACTCAACAATTTAGAAGTATATGTTTTTTTGAATGTTGTCTTTGTATCAAAAGAGTTTCCAGTGGTTGAATCACTAAATTAGGCAGGTTGTTCTGGGGTAGGATGTCTGTGAGTGTGCCTGCTATAAGTTCCTCGGCATATGAAACATGTCCTGTCGAGAAGACTGCTAGCTGCAGTTTCTACTGCAAATAGGATCTTACTTTCTAATTATTTTTGCACTAAGCTTGGACAACACATCATTAGCTTTTCGTTTCACACTGTTTGAGATATATTGTCTGTGTAGGCTAGGTTAGGTTAGGTTTTTTATTGATTTTCATCTCTGGTGACTTATACAGTATACGTATGACTCTAACTGAAACTCTTTTTACTGTAAGCGCGACTCAACAACTATAATTCGCGTAAAATCCGCATTAGAATTTCTTCATTATTGGAGCAACATCAACGTCAACTTCAGAGTAGCTTAGAGTTCACCAGATTCTTCTTTTTCAAGTTAATTTAGATACTTTTGTGCCCCGAGGCATACAAAAAATAACAAAATGGAAGAAATTTCACGACAGCTGTCATTAGTTTCTACGTCACCTACTCCTTAACTACCTTGTCAAATTAAATTCCAACGTGTTGCTAAATTCTCTAAGAGATCGGGGGTAAAATCAAATACCATTAAGTAATTTCCATTCGGGTAGATTTTTTTCTGGCCACATTCTTATCCTTATTTAAGAAAGGAATTGCTATATCTGAAAACAATGTATTATACGCGTGAATAAACAAATTGTTACTGAAATAATCAGGTTGCGATGGATCGGAAGGTAATTGATGATAATAGAAAGAGAAAAGTTAACATTGGAATGTTGAAATATGAATGGGTTAGCTATCACGTCCCTATTGAATGTTTTGTTGCTAACAAATCCTACAACATACTTCGGTCATTGGCCTAACGTTTTCACTTGAAGGTATTGTAAGAGCTTTAACTTTTACTTTCGTTACGAGATATTTTGCTGTTCCGTGTATTAATGTTTTGCTGTAGGGTTGCGAACAATGGTGGATTAATTTTCATCCTTCTTGTATGTAAATTTGATTCCAACATATGGCCCTTGTAAAGGTATTAGGCTATTTGACATTAAACTAAAATTATTCTTAATTCATCCTCGTTCAAAAGGAATTTTTCTTGGTTAAATTAAATATGTCTGTATGCATATGCCCAAACATATCCAAATGATTACTCTGTGCTGTGTATTTTCGAAGTTTAACAAGATCACAATTTTCATCTCCCGAATCGTTATTTTACTGTATAGGTTATTAACAACAACAATGATAATTTATGTCTAAGCGAAGGGTTACTAGTAGGAATACCGTGAACAAAAATAAGAAGAAAAGGGAGTTATATAAAAATAGAATTTGTAGTACCCGGTCAGGGTACATGAGTAGGCTACGCATTTATCCAATACTTAATATAAAAGTAAAGATTGTAAAGTCAGATGGAACAAAATTAAAATCAACAGATAATGTGGATCCTATGAAAACTAGATGTACTCCTTATTCAGACAAGTCGATATATATATATATATATATATATATATATATATATATATATATATATATATATATATGACATCTTGATGACATCTCTTTCTACGTCAGTTTCTTTTATATTTTCTCGGTCAAGGAAGTAGCTGCGGTCTGGATTGCCGATGTAGCTATTAGGAACGTTATTTATTTTCAAAGTAAATATAAACTGATTCCATCCTAGAGGATTTGATGTTTTTCTAGGACTTACCTGTTTGAAAAAAATCTACGATATTTAACCCGTGGATCGCTATTCCTTCTATGATAACTAAGTCTAACTTATTGCATTTAATCGAAATGTCCTGTACAACACGATTTAAAATGATTTTCAACATTTAGGAATTGATAGTAAAAGTGCTTGTCTTCTTCTTTTTGTAACAATTTCTATAGTTTTCATTTATTGTGAGTTCTAAAGGTTTCGCTGTTGCTCATTAAAATATAAATACCGTTGTAATATTTGTTCTAATTTTAACCATTTTTTCCAGATCATTAAGTGTTGAATTGTTTAATGAAATACTTTTATTTCTTTATCTACATCACTCTGTAACCTATACTTGGGGTATACAAGTCTTGTGATAATAAAACCATTTTCTTAGCATGTTCCATTTAATTTGAAACACACTGTAGTACTGTACTTGAAATAGGTTTTGTTACAAAACCTCCTTGTTTTGCTACAAAATAAGCAAGTTTCTGTTATATCATTTCCTTTTTTTTCTCAATTATTTCCAATTTTTACAAGTTTTCTATGGATGATAATTTACACTTTTAAGGTTTTGCTAATGGAATATTTCCTTTTAAACATATTGCAGGTACACTCGCAGAATTAATATCATTGGAATATGGACATAATCAAATTGATATCATCTGATTTCAAAAAAAATATTTGTATATTTAGGTTTTATTTTTAATAATTCACGGAGTAAATCCGAATTGCTTATTACAAAAACGATGTATTAATGATATAGTAGGATTACATAGTGATATCGACTTTTATTTATTTTTCGGAATGTATAGCCTACAAAATTATATTTCTGCGACGGAAATATACAGGAATAATTTCTTATTTCTTTAGACGTAGATTGTTTCATATCAAACTAAAGATATCCGTGTGGTTTCTTAGTTCCATCAATCTATGCAACTTGTGTAAGCTTTGGGATTTTTTGACATATCAATTGGGCAAGATTTCTGAATTAAAAATGTGATTTTTGAAACATAATGTAGTGACTGTTCAGAGAAATATCTCTTTTCCTTTATCTTGCTGAAATAGATTTTTAGTTGTTGTAGGTGATTGACACCTACAATCAACATTTTTAGTTTTTCTTTGAGTGTCTAAACTAACAATTAACGTTACAAAATATGCTTCAGGGTACAAGTCTACCCCATGTGCCTTTACTTACTACGGATAGTTAGTGAAGCGTAAGATGGAATCCTTGCTTGTGGATGAATCTTAATTGTTCATTAACATATTACGGGAAAGAAAAACATGGTTCTGATGTGAACTCCACTCTCTAGGGGTACGTTTGAGTTACGCCGATGATCCAAAAATTCTATCGCGGATTATACGTGACTCACGAAAGATAGTGGTTAAGTTGCGCTGGCAGTAAAATGAGTTACAGTTAAGTTCTATTGTTCATACAGGAGTACCTACTGTATGAGTCATCACAGATGCCACGGGGGACAATTCAACCCATAATGTCATAAACAGGAAAGAATGTTCAATTATCTGAAGTTTCTATATATTTGTACATGACTTAGAAGCTAACGACAGAAATTGTAAATTTTCTTACATTTTATTTTTATTTTTCTATGCTGCGAGATATAAACGTGTTTAAGTTATTGGCTGAAATTGCGGTATACACCTCAGGGCACAAGTACCTTTACCTACCTTACCTTTACCACTTGTCATGCATTTATCCGTGCTCACTGAAAGAATGAAATAGACCTTTCTTGGCAGACTATAATATATTCCACCAAATAGAAGGACTTCTCAGTTACTCCAGTTGCTTCCTTACCCTCGAGTTTGGAACCATATGTGTAACTCACTACACTATTGACTTCCCTCCCAGGATACCCAGCATGCCTGATAAGGTCAATTCTGTATGCAAGCCACAAATCAATCCATCCTCTTTAACAACATAGGTAGATTCACAGTTGCTCCTTCATCAATGTTAAAAATCTAGGTCTAAAATTATCCTTATATTTAGATTATAATAATCACTAATTAATATCGGAAAACTGGTATCATTAAAAGTTATTAAGGGTAACTAACACAATTATTACTCTTTCCTCTATGGATTATTTTCTACTCAAAAGGAGAACTAAGCTTGGTGCATTATAATGTAAAAACTGTTCTTACTTAATTAAATTAAATCATAAAATTTTATATCTACATAATCGAATCAAGAATACTGTACATTAATTATTCAATGAATTGTTTGATGTTCAAAGGAAAAATTAAGATAGGCCAAAAATTACTTAAAGGAGGTGACACAAGGACAAATATATTAATTCAAATTCTTTATACAGTTCTCATATTCAATGAATTATACTACATATAGCCTACTACGCAAACAACCTAAATGGTTTGCGCTAAAAAACAAAGGAGGGTTTATTCATTGGACATAACATGAGTATTTCGCGTCATTTTCATTTACTGAAGACTGAAAATCTGATTTGGAACTAAACAAAAATGATTTGTAATTGAACATTTGATACAAATATTAGATTACAACTTCATTAAATGGCAATTGGCAAAGGTTATGATTATAATTCCATTTCATATTTTTAAATCGTCTTTGCATGCAACTATTATTATTTATTCTATTTGTTAAACATGTAAACAAATTTAGGCTCTAAATGAAATTTTTATGAATGCATTTTCTTATGAATATTTTCTACGCTTATACATATTTACTTGTTTACTTACCAGCAGAGAGAAACTATGTGATGGGTTAGTAAAATTGATGTCTTGATTTGAGGTGTCATAAAAAAGTGGTTTTGGGTGTGTCGTCTGTCTCTCTCTATCTGTTTATCTGTCGTCTATAGTCTGTGCAGTGTTTTACAGTTCAAAAGCGTTGACAGATTTTAATAAAATTTGGTTTATGGATATTTTGGTCATATTTCAAGAACTTTTTTTGGCAACTCAAAATTTGGAAGTAGCTGCTATAAGAAAAAAACACAAAATTACAATTTTTTTCAAAATCCACTCTACCGATTTCTTACAACTGTTAGTGAAATGTGACGATTATTGAGTTAAATCATTGTGTAAAATCGCAAGTAAAAAATATTACGGTTTTGGAATAATAAATTGGGGAAAAAAATCGACTATGAAACACGCCACGTTACTCTGACTTTCCTCCCAGGATAGACAGACAGACATAATTCCAATAACCACTTTTTTGATCTCAGAGGACCTTAAAAACTCGGCTTAGTATGTACCCATTCAATTTCTTAAAGGAAGTATATGTTAGAAAGTATATCTTTGATAAAATGTTATAGGAATGTTTTCATTAAGATCTAGAATAGTCTTCTTTCAGCTCAAAGGGTTTTAGATACAAAATTAACACGCGTTCTCTCTCTCTCTCTCTCTCTCTCTCTCTCTCTCTCTCTCTCTCTCTCTCTCTCTCTCTCTCTCTCTCTCTCTCTCTCTCTCTCTCTCTCTCTCTCTCTCTCTCTCTCTCTCTCTCTCTCTCTCTCTCTCTCTCTCTCTCTCTCTCTCTCTCTCTCTCTCTCTCTCTCTCTCTCTCTCTCTCAGACACATACACAGTCATTTCACGATATGCCTTGTGTCCTGTCACTCTTCCACAACTGTCCAAACCATTTTAGAATTAATTGTCATACACTTCTAGCATGGAATGAAACGTTGTACAACACATTGGACCGCATGTATTCAGCTCAATGTTTACATTACCATTACCATGTACTGTTGTGAATACTTTACTACGTCAATTGAAGTCTGATAGTTGGCATTAATGTAAATGATTTAGTAAAGATAATTAATTATATTGTGGATTGTTTGATGTTTATAGAGAGAGAAATTAAACCAGACCAAATGTTATTCATTACTGAGCAATATGTCGTAATGGGATAAATATATTCTTTCCTGTGTCAATTTCTGCTGGAAGTATTTTTACAATATTTTACTACTCTTCCTATATTCTATTTATTTAACCGTCACCTATGTAAGCTTTATTAATTGTTTCTTAATTTATATTGTTTATCGTCAACTTATATAACTATCCCTGTTAGGAATTAAAAATAGGGCCAATGCACCATTGTTAAGATTAAAGATCTATTCTTTCCATACTGAAATTCATTATTTCCCTCTTGTCGGGTTCAAATAAAATAATGAAATACCTTGTAAATGTATAGGTCAATGTATTGTTAGTTATATTTATAGGTTTATATAAAAACCTGTCTGGATAAAATTAATGAATTGCACAACAACTTGCTAGGTGGTTCAAAACAATAATAACAATTTATTAATAATTATCTGTTAAATAACAAATTCTATTTATATAAATTTATTCTAATCTTACCATCATATAACAATAACTTTCCACACATCACCCTTAGTTAATATTCTTATTAAAAGCTTGACTTACAAGACATCTGACTATTATTGCCAGATGGTTATTTATTCAACTTTAACATTAACGATAATCGGTTACATTCAAATCATTAAATCCTCAAACCAGAGAAATGATGATATTTAACAACTATTTATATTCAAAACACATGAATCTGCTCACCTTAATAATATAGATCCTGAATTTCTCTGCTAGGTGAGGCCTTTATCAAACGTCTCTATGATGAGGAGCAGAGTTTCCACGTCCTTCCAATCGTCTCAGGTCCAACTAACCTCATTTTTATGTCACTAGCAGTTTTAACTATTCACTATCCATCTCGTGTTAATACGCTGCAAGCTATGCAGTTTTAAGACTTTTTGCTTTCTTTCTCAATGACTGTCATGGTGCAAACATTTAAATATTTAAAGTTATTACTAAACGTATGATAAATATTTTTTATCCTAACTCCTAACCCCCCCCCCCAAAGAAATTTTGCACAATTGACATTCTTCATTAAAAATTTACAGTTTAATCTTAACCCACAAACTACTCTCATTTTTTTCATTTTAGCGAAACTAGAATGTTTTGAACTGTAATTTTTCCCCCCAGGATTAAGTCCAAAATCACACAAAAAACAATAAAAGTGTTTATAATTTGTTACCCTATCGAAATAGAACATAAAATAGGTTTGTTTCTATTTAAAATTTCATACTGCTCTTAATTTCTGGGACTGTAAAAATGTCAACCATGCTATTATATTAACAAATATTTAAAGATTCTCAGAAAGATAAATTGAATGCATTTGTTAAGTGTTCTTTTTGCCCAAGAAGATAATTCATCATTTTTATTGTTTAATCAAAACTTACCAACTTAAAAGTATTATTTTATTTCGCCATTTTATATTTAATTTTCTGCATTGAACAATATACTAACAAAATATACCTATTTTTAATTTGACACTCTAAAGTGGTAGGAAAAAACTTAAATATTGATCATGTATTATCTAGAATTTTTAAATATTTTTATTGGATCAGACTTATAAAAACATTTTACATAATATATTATTATATATTAAAATGTGAAAAAAAAATTGACTAATCTCTAATATTATGTAACTCCACCACATACATGTCATAAGTTCCTTCCTTATTGAGCTTTGTAAAGTTTTATTTCTTAATAATTATCATTTAAAAATTTCAGTAAGTGTTGTTTATAGTTACCAATTTCACTGTATGTAATACTTATCCGTCATTTTTTGAACAATGATCTAATTTGTTTCAATTTTTAAATATATTAAGGTGATATTTATAGCCCATTCAAGTTATTTAAGTTTATACAAACAACTCAATGCGATGTCCTTATCCCGTCATGGAGCTAGCCTTGCGTTCATGCTAATGTGGCTAGGAGAAGTTAGATTGCTTTTTTGCACGTTAATATAAAGAGGGTAGACAAATAAAATAAATGGCGCTAAAACATATCATTTGTCAAATATACACAGCATTACATAAATAGCAAATACTTTAAAAATAACATAAATGTTTGAACAAATAAATATTTGAATTTAGAATCAATCCTTCCATATACATTCTAAGTTCATTTGAATTTTTCACATTTCATTGCTGTGTCAAAAAAAAACTCTGTGTGTAACTTTCGAGGATATCCCCGTTTATTTCTACATATGAATCATGAATAAGATTTTGCACAATATCTGAATGCTCATATTCCTTAGAAACCATTTTATTTAAAATTATTGTCAATGAAGGTTTTTTGAAAATTATAAAGTAGAATTCGATAACAGTGTTTGAAGTCATTATGTCAATAAACAAAAATAGACGCAAGAGTAGAGATAATGTTAAAGATGAACAAAAATGTTAATAAATTTTATAGAGTTTTTAGACCGAAATTCACCTTGAGCACGGATTAGTAGTAAAAACAAATTTAGTTATCCTAAGTATTTGTATCTCTTTTTATAGAGATATCTCTTCCACATAATTTTCTCTACTTTATCGTGCAATATCTCTTTTTTTGACATCGGCTAAAATAAAAGCATAAGTTTCATCCTAATAAATAATTATAACAATACTATTCAAATATGGTGGAAACATTTACGTGTGTATGAGAGATTAGATCGTTAAAAGGAATGTTTTGAGGCTCTGTGAGCTGAATCAGTGAGATAGCGGTGTTACGGCTTAACAGCCTGTTTATTATCTTTTGCGAGATCTCGGCCTAATTATTTTAGAACTGGTTTAGTCATAGAACTAGTTTTAGAACTAATGCGATTTGAACGTCATAGTATTTTTTAACATGATTTGAATAATATAATGTGTTTGTGGACTTCTGTATGTTTGTGTTTCAGGTAAAACATTTCGATTCTTTAATCATTTAAAGATGCAGCTATAATATTCTCAATTGATAAATCAATATTGGACAATAATTCTACTAACAAATAAATATAGATTTACTGTATGTTATTCACGATTGATTCCCCGTCCATAAATAATCCATCTGTGGTTATCAACCTTGAACTCGCCTTTGTTAAGGTTCCATCAGATAGGCGACATACAGCCATTATACATTCAAGACGGAGCAATTGTAATCAAATAATAACAAATCTTGAAACTCAATACTCGGTGCACTTAGAAGGTGAACTATCTTTGCTTGATTTTTAACCAGTGACCTTGGTTATTGCTCGAAGCAAAAATAAACTGGTCATGATAAAGTATCTCGTCTGTTAGATTGTGTGATTTAATTTAATTTATGATCTATATTATAATATGTATACTCTCCTGATGAATTCATTTCAAACTCGTTGGCATAAAAAATAAAATTATCCGCAAATTTGATAATTGTTTTTTAATATTAAGTTTATTTTAAATGTTGTGATGTTGGTGGCCCAAGGCTTAACACTGATGTTAAATTCAGAACATTAAAACAATTTAGCTATGAATGTCTAAACTCGGCAATATATTCAAAAATTTAAAAGTTGCTTAGTAATATATGGATTTTGTTGGGTGTAAATAAATTAAAATACTGTACAGAGTAAATAACCCGCTTAAGTTTTTTAACGTTAATGCAATTACGAAATTTGATTTCCGATTTAGCAAGTTAATTATTGTTATTTTTCATTATAACAAAAAAGTATTAGAGAGAGAGAGAGAGAGAGAGAGAGAGAGAGAGAGAGAGAGAGAGAGAGAGAGAGAGAGAGAGATTTGATTTGATTTGATTTGAGCCTTTATTCTGGGCGAAGTTAGGACCATCAGGTCCTCTCTTCCACTTAACCCATAGCCTACACAATTAATTTACACATCGTCTTTACAAAATCAAGAGAGAGAGAGAGAGAGAGAGAGAGAGAGAGAGAGAGAGAGAGAGAGAGAGAGAGAGAGAGAGAGAGAGAGAGAGAGAGAGAGAGAGAGAGAGAGAGAGAGAGAGAGAGAGAGAGAGAGAGAGAGAGAGAGAGAGAGAGAGAGAGAGAGAGAGAGGAGAGAGAGAGAGAGAGGGGGGGGGGGGGGAGGGAGAGAGAGAGAGGGAGACAGAGGGAGATATATATATTATAGAGAGAGAGAGAGAGAGAGGGAGACAGGGGGAGATATATATATATATATATATATATATATATATATATATATAGAGAGAGAGAGAGAGAGAGAGAGAGAGAGAGAGAGAGAGAGAGAGAGAGAAGAGAGAGAGAGAGAGAGAGAGAGAGAGAGAGAGAGAGAGAGAGAGAGAGAGAGAGAGAGAGAGAGAGAGAGAGAGAGAGAGAGAGAGAGAGAGAGAGAAGAGAGAGAGAGAGAGAGAGAGAGAGAGAGAGAGAGAGAGAGAGAGAGAGAGAGACAGAGGGAGATATATATATATATAGAGAGAGAGAGAGAGAGGGAGACAGAGGGCGATATATATAGAGAGAGAGAGAGAGACAGAGACGAGATATAGAGAGAGAGAGAGAGAGAGAGAGAGAGAGAGAGAGAGAGAGAGAGAGAGAGAGAGAGAGAGAGAGAGAGAGAGAGAAGAGAGAGAGAGAGAGAGAGAGAGAGAGAGAGAGAGAGAGAGAGAGAGAGAGAGAGAGAGAGAGAGAGAGAGAGAGAGAGAGAGAGAGAGAGAGAGAGAGAGAGAGAGAGAGAGAGAGAGAGGGAGAGAGGGAGAGAGAGAGGGAGAGAGGGAGAGAAGAGGGAGAGAGAGAGATTTCAAAAACCATTACGAAATATAAAAACAAGATTTTTTTTTTCTAATGCATACGGTAATTCTCCCTTTTTACTTTAAATAAAGTTTTATAATAAATCGAAATTTAATTATTTTTGTTTTCTCGTTGTATAAATAAGTTAATTACAATAGTCGTACTTATATATCCAAGGTAACAAAATTTATTTTAAATACCGTTACAAAAAGTATAATAAATACTTTTATAATGTTTCTTCTTTTTTGTAGTTTTAATAAAGGTATTTAAAATACACCGATATATAAATAATTTTTACATTCATTTTCTTGTTATGCATATAAGTAGTAGTCGTATTTATACATAAGAGATGTATCCAATAAATAACGATGCAGAAACTCATTCTTATTTAAATGTGTCAAAACTCTCAGTTTATCTCCTTCAATATAGTTTACCTCCGTTCGCACTACACATGGATGAAATTTTTTCCAAGTGGTCGAAGACATGGAGTAGGTATGTTTTTGTCAACTAACTCAAAACGTGTTCCTTTAAGCATATGATCATTAAGTAAAAACACTTCAGGGAAAAGAAAAAAAACGTTTCGTGGTGTCAATTAAGAAGGATGTTTTATTGTAGGAATGTGTTCCCAGATAATGCCGCTTGAGCAGGCGCTTTGTCGTGATGAAGTATAAAACCATTTTTTCACAGATCTGGTAATTTTTTCTGACTTTCTCTCAGCGTTGTATAAAATTCCTTTTAATAATGTTGGTTCAATGTCGTCCTATCTCAAACAGATTAATCTAAAATTAAGGTCTATGACGTCAAAATCACAATAAGTTTGGCTTTCGATTTGTACTTGTTATTACTTGTTTTAATTCTTGATGATGAGTTTGTTCTCCAGTGAATCACCTGTCCATTTCATTTCAGGATCATATTGGAAGATCTAGGTTCCGTCACAAGAGATGTTAAATTTATTTGATTCCACACTTTTCTATGTTTAAGAAATAAAACCCCTTAAAATAGTTTTAACTAATTTAGAAAAAAAAAATACAATTATAATCCTAGTTTATGGCAAGTACCCCTAAATTTAAACATATATGTTGATATAATAAAACGCCTAGACTAACTCCAAAAAATACACCATTGGAAATTTTGTCAAAATGGGCCTAGTGATTATTGTGATCTGAGGTAAATAGTCATTCAGAACTCCATCCATTACTATACATTTAGGTACGTACAACGCATAATCAACCTTTACATAACCGTGCCTTCCCTCTCCCTGTTTCATATGTATTAACGTCTAATATTAGCCAGACTGAGTAGTTTTAAATGTACCGAGGTATTCTACCCTTATAGCAAAACAACTTGTAGAATCCAAATTCAAATTATATATGTTATGTAACTTAGCTACCAAATAGACTTTATGTCATCGTTATAATGTTTACATACAACTTGTTTGTATGAAAAGTAATTGCATCTATCATTTTAAATAGAAGACAAATTAGACAGCTTAAGGGTCAATCGTGGTGGAAGTGAAACTTCTATTCCTTCATCACGAAAAAGTAAATAATAATTCACCATCGCTTCTTTCGGTCCTGTTTTAACACGAATTTGACATTTCGTCTTCATGTTTCATTCAACTGCAACGATCTATTTTTAGTAAATTTAGGTTTACTCATTTTATTTTTCATTTTAAAATGGCGGCCACTTAAAACTCATACGTACTGTTCCAATAATAGTTCAAAGATTCTCCGAGTAGGAATACAAATCCCATTCCAAAGTAATTAAATACAATCTCGTACACGAAGAATAGCGAGCATCCTAAAATAGAAAAATGAAAGTTCTATTTTGTTTAACTTACGGTAACAAAAAATAAACAACTACCTTACTTCGACTCAATTTTGTTTTATATTGAACCTTTCACAAGGTTACATACAATTAATTATTTACTCAATTATTTATTTTTCCGAAGTATTACCTTAAGGGTATAATGGTATTGTAATATTTCAAATGCACGTATTTTATAATTACAGTGTCAATCAACGTTACACAATCATTGCAGAATATTTCTCGCATTCCGATGATTAATTACAGTTTAATAAAGCTAAAATTATCAATTATTGTTTCCATCAAATTTTCAAATCAGAAGTTATTGATAAACTAAAATAAATCATAGACCAGTATTGGAAGAGAAAATGTTTTGAAATGTGCACAAGTGATTTTGTTGTTTCGTTTGTGTGAAAACCAGAACATTCGCATAATATGTGAAGACTCTCACTTAAATACAACACTTATCTATAAACACATGATTATTTCTCACTTACTTATAACGAAATTAAAAAACTAATGAAGAATTCTTGTTGAGTGTATTTTTCCGGAATACTTTTTTATGGTTTCCCAGTTTTTTTCTGTCTGTCGTCTGTGTCGTGGACACTATACAGACTTATCAGATTTATAGGCATAGTTGGTCTGGCACTTCACTCATTTTTGGTTTAATAAATATTTGGAATCAGTGTTCATGAAACCAACATAATATATATATATATATATATATATTGTTTTTTGTTTTATTATTATTTTCAAAATAGACTCTAACGGTTTTGATAACATTTTACTATAATATCTTCTAACGACATAACTACAGTATTATTTGCAATCTTGTCAAAAATACATATCAAAAAAATTATTAAAAAAAAAAAAATATGGTTAGTTGACAAAGAAGTTTATTCTTAAAATAGATCTTTTGACTTTGTGTGAAATGATCTACTAACAATCGTTGGGTAGTTGTGTGACTTAATCTTGTTTTGAAGGGTGTTTGGAATATAAGCTA